>VYZW01044025.1:2732-21807 GCA_013401315.1 Balaeniceps rex
TGCGGTGAACTTGCAAGCTGGAAAGCCCCTGGCTCATGTACAAGGGAGTGAAGGTGCCTTGAAAAATACTTCGAAAGGTGGTTTTGAAACCCAAAAATCCAAGATAACCGAAGTGCAAAACAAGATACCAGAGATAAAATGAAGACATCTGTCTTGTCTATACTACTGACTAGCAGCCAACTACTTCACTCTATTACTATCAAGATGGGCCCAATTTAAGTTCTCTCTGAATTGCAGGTGGACTGCACGCCAGGTGATGCTCCCCTTGAGCAGGGACGGCTCAAGGTTAGAGATTCCTTACCTGAGACTGAGAGACCCTTCCTTGCCCAATGCAGAGAGATCCCTTAGCCATGACAGATCCTTGGTAAGTGACGGATAGCATGCTGAATTAATACTATGAAACATTACTAAGCCGTGTAGCTGCTGAATATTATTATAAACATTGTATGGATAATTCCATTAGACATAAACTATGGACCAAGTCTGAGACTAGGATTGAACCCAGACACACCTAGGCTCCAAAAAGTTTAGAAGGTAAGGGGGTCCACTCTGAACCTCGTGACTCAACAGGAGGGTCCTCCTTAGTCTTTGTCTCACTGGTCTCTGCGTGAATTATTCTAACTTGATTCTAACTCAATTTTCCTTTGTATGTTTCTTCCTTGCAGTAATTAATAAGGTGAACCTTGCCATCAAACTTATTGAACCTTGGCAAACCACTGTTAAACTTTGTTAAAATCCATTGAATTCATTGAACTCTGTCAAATTATTATTTTACCTCAATAAAACATATTGCTGCTTCTCTCTTTTGAGTGAGGTGCATTCCACTTATCCATGACAATGCTGACCACAGTGGTGGAATATATGGGCAAGACAGCAATAGGATGGGTAAGTAAAAGTTATCTTTAGAGTATGTTGTGAAGATTACAAAACTGGCAACACCAAGCCCTCAAACCTTTTGTTGCTGATATATTAAGGAGATTCAAAATTGTACGGTTAAAACTGTCATTTTGTTTCCTGGCTGTCTTCTAATTTTCCAGCTTTCACGGGAAGCATTTCAGAGTGCAAATGCACTTTTAAATGTAACCCAGGAATTTTAGTATTGAGGTCATTAAATGGTTTGGCAGACCACAAGAAAAGTGGTCCCACAAGGTTGCACATTTTTTCACCTATGTGAAAAAAAACCCAAAACAAAACAAAAGAAGCCTCCCCCAAGAGAGGACTACCAAGGTTTCAAAATGCTGGATTTTCACAGATTTTAGAGAACAATGTTACCATTAATGTCTGTAGGTGCTACATCTTCTGGGACAACACTTGTGTTAAGTACTCTATCAAGTATTCCCTTTATGAAGGATGTCCAAAAAAGTTACAGTTAGTTTACACATATAAATAACTCTTGTTCCCTCATGCCCCAGAATGTAGTTTGTGACCTAAAAGAATTACCTTCAGTCCTGCTTACCAGATCTTCCTCTGCCAGTTCAAATATGCAGACTCATCAAACTGAAACTTCTTCACATTCATCCTGTTAGTATCTTTACGAATTCTTTTTTGTCAAGTGGTTCACATGTTCATATCCTCTGGTACCCCCTCATTGTTAATAGATGTACTGATAAATCACAGCCAGATTCAAATTGCTGTGCTTCTGTGAGTGGCTAGATGTCTATACCTCTGCTCTGGTAAAGTAGAGCAGAAAGAAGCGAATACTTAGCTCTACTTTGAATTCTATAAATTTTACCACAGTAATGCAAGAAAACTCATGTATCGTTGACCATTTAAAAACTGATAACCACTGTATTATTAAATAACGGAGCTTTGTGAGCTATGTAATGGACAATGTAGTTACCAAGCGTAGCTTCTTTCCTCTTGTCTACAGGCCACTCTTGGCTTCTCTAAATTAGTTATTCATAACTGTGCATCAAATCATTTGCCTGGAGAAATTGCAGTATATGGATTTATCTCTAAGTAAGTGGACTCCTCTCAGAATTCATTAGCTCTGATTCAAGACACAAAGTGATCTTTCCCTTCCCTGACTGAACATCTTCAGCTTTTTTAACAAGAGGCTAGTGAATGATGAACTGAAGTCCTCTTGTTCATGCCTTAATATGCTTGTTCTTATGCAAATACAGGTATTTGTAAACATTGAAGCACCTCAAACATCTATAGGATCCAGATTGGACATGTAAAAGCATTGAAGAAGAGTCTGCTTTAAGTTACCTTTTGACCTGCATGTCAGTGAAATTGGTTCTGATAACGGGGAGAAAGTGGCTGTATCCAGAGGCCACATCCTCCTGTTCATACAGTAGTACTTCATAGCACAGGTCAATTAGTCATCCCAGGTCATGTAATGATGGAAGCATTACAAGTAATAGTAAGTCTGGTAAAATCTAAAGGCTGTACCATAAATGTCCTTTGCTGTCCTATTGATGTAGCTCAGTTGGTATCAGTGGGACTACTTAGGAGAGTAGCGTCCCCTTAATCCAAGGAATCGTTTCTGCACCCTGGATGTTGCAATGCTGAAAATGATTAGAAGAACTTTATGGATCTCTTGATATAATGGCAACTATTCTCCTATTATAAACCAAACGAACTTCACAGAGATCAGAAGAATTCTTGAAAATTTGGGTCAGTTGAAGGTGGTGGGTTTTTTTTCTTCTCTGTATTTCCACTTTTCTCATTGCTTTCTGTAAGTAAGTTGGGTAATTTTTTCCAACACAGTTCATCTAAATTCATAGACCTATTCAGAATTTGACCCTTGTCTGCCTGATCTCTGTTTTCAGCAATCTCCATTCGACTCTTTCAGGGTGACTGCCCTCCAAGGTGGCTATTTCCTCATGCGAGTCTCTCGCTCATGCACACATAAACATTGTTATTTGTTAGTAGAATATCATTAGAGAAAAGATGAAATAGGAAATAATGTTCTCATGATAACATCTTCCACGCCACATGGTGCAGAGTGATGCTTGGATTTTAAGCTCATTGATGATGTCAGTTTGCATTTCTCCATCTAGCATTTAGCTCTGAGCAAAGTAACGATCAATCTCCTTTGATAGCTATTCAGTACTGTACCTTGGACTAATGTTCTTAAAAAAAAAAAGAATATCGCTCAGTATGTTTTAGTGTTCTTTTTTTTTTCTTGCCATTTGATCACTTTAATAAAGAATAATTTTGACTGCATTACCCAGATTGGACTTTCATATTTAGGAGCTGCAGTGGTGAATGGATCTCTACGCACCTTGTAAAACTGATTTATGAAAAATACATGTGAATATTGTCCAGTGTGTGTCCAACTTTATGGTTTCTGAAAACCTGTGTTTTCCACAACTACCAGGACACATATGATGAAACAGGTGCACAAAATGAAGAAGGAATTGGCAAAAACAAGCAAAGTGTACTGCTCTGTCATGGACAAACCAACCCTGTATGATTGTGAGTAAAAATAGCACAAAATTATCAGTTCCTAACTGTACCACAACATTAACTGTTCTCCTGTATAGTGTGCAGTATCCAGATAGGCATTTGGTTAATTATAGTAAAAGAAAATCTTACCATTTTCTGGTGGAAGTGTGTTCTTTCAAACTTACTAGCACTTTCTTACTTTACTTGAGTAAGATACGACAAAAATTATAAAGCTACTGGAGAAACACTGTTCATGTTGACAGTTCATGCTAAGTGAGGTTCACTAAAGTTTGGGGAAAAAAAAAAAAGGCAAAACCCAAAACAAAGCAAACATTGTGAGCAAATGGTGAATAAACTGACTGTTGCAGGGCTCTTCAGTCTTGCCCTACAGGTTCATAACTGAAATAGAGGTGGTTTAAAGAAATTCTGTATACTGCATTTATTTCCAAAGGTCTGGAATAAACCTCTCATGTAAAACAAAGTCCATTTTATCTGCTTGTAGTGACAAGAGGATAGTACAGTAGCACTTTCAGGGGGGTTGCCGCTCTGTAGTGCACTTCATGTTCCTTTTGCTTGCACGTATCTTTTGGGGAGGGTTGACGGTGGTTTATTTCATGTTAACAGTGTCTAAAAATCAAAATACTGTAACAAAGCAAGCATACGTGTCCTATGAGGCTGATTGCTAGAAGGAGCAGGGACTAGAGTCTGTGAGGCGCTCGCAGCCTGCCAGCAGCGATTGAAACTGGCAGCAGTAGTGAGAACTGGCAGCAGCCAGAGCAGACCGTGTTGAGCCCTCCCACGCTGTTTGCATGCTAAGAAACCAATCTGTTTCTCTGCACTCTACACTGATGGTAGAGATCGCCTTGCTGTTGATAAATAAAGTGTAAGGTTTTGAGTATGCATTGAGCCTGGTCAAAATTAAGGAATTCCCCAAGCCAATATTTGAAAGCTGTTCTTCTGTAGATGGCGAGCCAAAGTCTGTGCAGATGCTTAAAAACCATCGTATATTCCTGGGTTTCTCGTGGAACAGTATTCCGTTGCCAATGTCCCTTTCTGGCCGTCTGAGCAGAGATTGAGGTACAGTTGTCTAACTGAAATGGTGATGATTTGAATTAAGTTACGCAGGCCGTATGGAGATTGGACGGCTTGTAATACTTTCCATTGTCATTACTGATGACCATAGATACATGTGGTATAATTTTCTTTACAAACTTTCACATAGAGAAGATGCATTGGGTATTTTAATGCCTGCTTTTTTCAGTCATGGGAGCATGGTATATTAGCTTGACCTTTCAAATGTCTGCTGCTTATTTTTCTTCTTTTGGTTTGTTATTCCATTTTTTTCTATGCAGATTAATTATCCTGTGGTAAAAAAAAGATAGTGTTAAATATCATATCCTTTAGAAAGAGAATACCAGGAAGATAAAGTCAGCACAGCCTTCTGTTAAATTTCTGTTTCTTTCTTCTTCCTTAGAAAGAAATGTACATTAATTAGGATGTGTACATCATGAAGCCATTTTAGAGTGAGCAGTAAGAAGTTAGTATTGTAGAAGTAATTAATAGTCTTCCGTAGTCTGAAAGAAACAAGTTCAAGTACCTCTACAGGTCTTCGTGTGCCAGTCAGGGATTGGCAACACAGAAAGACTGCGTTGTACCACTAAAGAGCATTTATTTGGCCAGTTGTGTATCTACACTGACAGGCATTCTTTCCTTTCAGGTTTTATTGTTGCCTGACTGAAGGGAAATCAGAAAAAAAACCAAAACAAAACAAAACCCCAAAACCACTTACCAGGTCCCACAGATGTAACAGGGAACCCTGTGGGAGAGGAAAAAAGTAGTATTCTGAAACTGTTGATTATATTCAATAAAAAGCATAGCTGAAAGTGAGCTGGCTTCTCTGGGAAAAAAAAAATTATATAGATTACATTGCAAAAAATGTAACACTGAAGAGCCAGGAGCGGCACTCTGACTTACGAATATACTCATCTGTCATACTGGTGCCAGAAGTTACGGAATAGAGCAATTTAGTTTATTTCTACTGTCAAATCTGTCACGTGATCATTATTGCTAAAATTCTCTCTGAAAGAGAGAATAAGGACTTTGTGTAACTTAATTAGGCAATATAGATACTGCTAGGTGGGACATAGTTCTCAAGAAGAAAGCAAAGAACCTAGGAATTGAAAAGGAAAACAAGTAATACTGTACACAGCCTTGTGTATGAGTAGCAGATCGAGTGGATGATCTAGGAACAGGGGCAGGTAAGCCCGTGTTTGCTGTCATTTGCCTTACAGATATCCCTCGCCATAGGGACAGAGAGAGTAATGTCTACACATTGTTACTAGAGGAACTTTTCCCCTTCTCTGTGCCTTTTTGATTCACTAATTCTAACAGCTTAGAGGACTAAGTTTACATTGATGTATGTGTTTCTGAGCCCCAGCTTCTGGCAAATTTTAAATCTCTTGATCCCACTGTACAGGCATTTTGTGTTACGAAGAAGTAAATAGGACAATAGTAAATAGGAAGATACCCGTTTTCAAGTGCTTTGTAAGAGTTGGTATGCTGTGCCTTTATGTAGTGAAACTAATGCTAAGAAACAGGAACAGGGGACTGACATGCATGTGCTAGGGGCTGTCTGTGTAGAAAGCACCATGGCTGCTACAGTTAGAAAAAGAACTATTTCTAGTGCAATACTTACCTTTTTTAAGTCGTGTTGTAATAATTTTTTTATCTTTAAATTGTGTAACTAACTGACCTGTTTTCCAGACCTTCAGCTGATTAAATAGAAACAAAAAGTACAAAGACTTCCTGTGGAATCTGTTTATTGAGTGGCGGGTTACAAATACAACATGATCTGAGTGTGAACTTTGAAGCACAAAGGAGAGAGTGCATTAACATTAGGACTTTGTCGAGAAAAAAGTGGATTGCATAGGGATAAATACAAGCAATTAAACAATGCAGGACATAACAGGGTAAAAGTCAGCTGGATAGTGTGAAGCTTCAGGCAATTTTTTAAGTCTCTGCCTGATTTTTCCCTCTTCATAGGTTAACAGAGAGACAGACGTTGTGAAAAAAGGGACAGATTCCACATGCTGATTGGTTTCTAGTCATTTATGACAGAGTATTTCTACAGGGAACATGGGACTTTGAACGCTGTCTGTAAAGAGGGATTGCTATCATTAAAGTTGTTTTGCTGGTATTTATTGCTGCAGTTTTATTTTCTTTATTTATTTGTTTTAACGTTCTTATTTTAACTTACTTTCTGTTTCCAGGTTCCTTATTGTACAGAACAGAGCCTGATGATGGAGATAAAGGAATGTATTGATTCAGGAGAAGAGATTGACAGAGATGAAGGAGTCAGAATTTTCAGGAACTGATGATGTGCACTGGTGATGCCTGATGCCTCATGTATAGTTTGAAGTGTGATGCAATTGCAGTACCGGAGGAAGGAAGCACCTGGGGGTGTTGGTTGACAGCCAACTGAATATGAGCCAGCAGTGTGCCCAGGTGGCCAAGAAGGCCAAATAGCATCCTGGCTTGTATCAGAAATAGTGTGGCCAGCAGGACCACGGAGGTCGTCCTTCCCCTGTACTCGGCACTGGTGAGGCCGCACCTCGAGTACTGTGTTCAGTTTTGGGCCCCTCACTACAAGAAGGACATTGAGTTGCTGGAGCGTGTCCAGAGAAGGGCAACGAAGCTGGTGAAGGGTCTGGAGAACAAGTCTTATGAGGAGCGGCTGAGGGACCTGGGGTTGTTTAGCCTGGAGAAGAGGAGGCTGAGGGGAGACCTTATTGCCCTCTACAACTACCTGAAAGGAGGTTGTAGCGAGGTGGGTGTCAGTGCAAATTTATGCACCAATGTAAGGGAAGGGAGGGAAGGAAAGGAATGGAGGAGGAGGGGAAGGAGGGGAAGGGACTGCAACCCTAGGAGCCACGCTAACAGTATAGAAAGAACCATGGTGCGACAGTTTGAGATAAGTGCGCTCTCAGAAAACATTATCATCGTGTCTCTTGGGAAATATCTGGAGTAAAAAAAAAAAAAAGCCAAGCAATGATCATTACTGACATAAATGGCTGGTGATTATATCTTTGCATTATTTCACTGTGTAACAGAGTTATTCATACAGATATGTACACCATCTTAATTACAGTTACTTAACAGGCATATTGCAACTACAGTATATGTTAGGACCTCGCATGGATCAACACAAGATGATCTGCAGTGAGAAAGAGACAGAGCTGAGGACCCAGCACCCACACTGCATTTGCAGGATTTTTGTTTTGACTTACGTATAGTCCAATTGTGCCGTTGACTGTTGGATAACAGTAGGTGTGCACTCAGACAGCATCTTTCCACCTTAGGATGAAAAGAAACCAGGCTGAGACATGCAGCAAAACTATGGTAAATTGGGAAAATCATGAGATTACTTTAAAAGCTCTCTCCTGACAGGAACTAATGTGGTGACGTCTAGTTATCCAGGAAAAAACAGATAGATAAAATGCGGGATACAAGAATTTCTGTACTTCTGTGAGAGAGATTGTTTAGGCTCGACTATGAAAATAGATCATCAGTACAGACTCACCACTGTGTTCAAAATACCCAGAAGAAGAACTGATGACCACTGAAGGCTGATGGTTAATTGCAAAAGGCAGTTTATTTCTTTTACCACCACTGCGAAGTAGAAAGATTTTCTCAAGAGGTTTGACTATGGATCAATACTGGATCTATATAACTAATATGTAATGCAAAGGATGGCATTTGAACGAGTGGTAACTACAGCAATTGCAAAACCATCTGGTCCTTGGTTTTGTATATTAAAATGTTGAAGTTCTCCATTTCGTGAGCACGGATCATTCGGAACTGGACCCAAAGGAAATGCAACTTTAAACATCTCCAAGAGGTTCTTCATGATTCATGAAAGAAATAGTGGCGAGTACTCTGCTTTGCAAAGTCAATTTTTTTTTTTTTTAAAAAACACCCAGCATGGAAAAATTTTGTCTTAAAGTAAAAATTTCTACCAAACTTTCTCCCCAAAATAATTTGGTTGATCTAACAAAGGTGAGCTATTTTTTGAGATATTACAATCTTGTATTGTTACATTGCTTAGATTGACCCAAGCCATCTCTAATACCCTACAGCCTCAAAGTTTCCATGCTGAAGAAGTCATTTAAGATACAGACACAAATTTATAAAATTATTTTCCGAACAATTTACTCAGAACTTATATCAGGTATTTGTTCTGCAGCTGGGGGTAACTGAGGAACCTTCACTTATTTGAGCAGTTAAATAGCTTCCTTGTTTAACATTTCATCAGTCTATTTATCCTAGCCTCACACTGGGAAGTGTGGATAAATAATGTGGTCCTTGCCATGTAAATCTCATCTATTTCAATCTCCATTAGTCCTCCATAGATTTAACTGCTTCCATCTCTGCCTTTTCTGGAAATTCATTATCGTATCTATTGACTGACGTCCTTTGATTGAAGATATTTCTTATGACCCTTTTATTTAGGGATTATGTAATTTTGAAGCACATCATCAGTATATGTGAGATGTTCCCTCCCATAGTAACTTAACTCTAAGGATTACCATATAGGTAATTTTTATTACCATTTAAATATTAAATTAACCAGTAAAGTATGAGGCTAACAGACAAATCACATTAATGAGCATATACACTGGCAAGATGTCAATGAAAGTTCAGCTAAATTACTTTGCTTATTCATAGCTGAAGAAACTGGGGGCATAATTAATCCTGTGCCACAGCTCCTAGACTGCAAATATCAATAATGATTACAACAGTATTTTATAGTAGGCTACAAACATTCGTTTCTGAGATTTTTATAAGAATTTTTATAAGGTTTGTTTTTTGGTTTTGTTTGGTTTTTCTACTATGGAAAAAATGAGTTTCCAATAAAGTATTTTAATGTGACAGATTTTCCTGTAATTTGTCGGTGAGAGCACATAGATGTTCAGAAAAAATGGTAAGCTTTCAAGAGTTCTGATTTTAAAAAACCTGTCAAGTCTTTTTGTGTGAATTCCTACAGTTATCCTGTGCTTTCCTTTTATCTCTATATTTCCAATAGATGAGGATGACCAATAAAGATTAAGAACATACAGTCAAGTCACTGTTAGGATTAGCAGTATTCTTACTCCATTAACGGTCACTTTGACTGTATGTGGGATGCACACCAAGAGCAGCCCACAGGTGGACTTCATAGCTTCATTTAAAAAACCCCAGAGTTAACAGTTTCTCTTGTACTAAAGTAATGTCTTTTTTCTCTTTCCTTTTTTTTCCCCACTCTCCTATCTTCCCCTCTATGCCAAATGACAGCTCCATTAAATAAATAAATACAGGTAATAATACTTGAACTTCAGTGCTTAAGTCTGACTTGCAGGATGATTGTTTTTATTAAAGAAAACCATAAAACATTGATTATTTCTGGGTACCTTCATTTTCTTTAATGAAAGAAGGGAAGAAAACATGAATGGCTTGGAGATTAGAAATTCAAATCCAAACATATAAAAGTAATCTATCAATATTACTGTCTTGTGTTCATCCATGGTCTGAAATGAGTATGGTGGTTATAACAGCCCAGGAATTTCGACAGAGGATTTAAGGGCTGGGCAGCCAAGAAGCAGAAATAGGAAAAATACAGAATTAACCTTAACTGAAAATTTCTGAGTGCAGTTTCAAAGCGTGGAACTAGAGACCAGTGTCTTCAGAAAGACAATGAAAAAATCAGAAACACATTATAACTATGTCATTTAACTCCTGATGTCCCAAAATTACAGAACTGCAGAGACAAAGAAATAGCTGCTCCTGAAAAGACAACTAACAGCAGAAATGAAGCAGCCCTAAAAGTTTGAAATGCCAGTTTCGTACAGTAAGCACCACAGTAACCAGAAGGGGGATGATAAATGGGAGAGTACAGAGAAAAACATACAATGTAGAAACCAATTGTTAAGCATTTAACTTCATAAAGAGTCTGATGATACTCAGACTTGGCACCAGTGTACCTGTCTGGAGATTTTTGGGTGTTCTGCACACAGAGGACTAAATGGCATTTTTGGTTTATCAAATACTAATTCTAACTTGATCCAATGGACTTGGGATACTGATCCTTCTGAATCTTAGGTGCTGTAAGTTAGCTATTAAAAAAAAAAAGACACAAGTTACAGTTAAAGTAAGCTATAAAGCACACTTTCTCTTGAAGTGATTTCATTACAGGGATTTTTCATAGAAACCTGGAGTACTTCCTCTGAAGACAGGTTTGCAGTTGGCCTGTTGTAGAACAAGTTGTGGTAATTAAAAAAAAAAAAAGCACGATAGCTTAGCATAAGCGACATTTTGGATCTCAAAGCTATCAAGAAGTCAAACTTTAGGTTCCTTTTTGCTGTGAAGATGCTTAAACAAAACGGCTGTTTTATCAGTAGGCTCAAGAATAGTTTTTTCTGTAAAATATTCGGCATGGCTCAAATTGCATTTCTTTCGTCTTTATAATGTTGTATAATATCTGAAAATGCCTGCTTATTTGTAGGTGCTGTTGCTATGCAACCAGTTCACCTTTCTTTCTTGCTTTTAGAGATGAGCAGGTAGTAATTCCCCTCTAAATGTTTTAAGCAAACTTGCAAACAACCAAAAGAAAGAAAAAAAAAAAAGGCAAGCTGTTCTGCTAATGCTTTTATAGGTATGAATATATTCCAGCTAAATTTAAGACCTGTTAAAAATAAAAATCTTCATTAAATACTTCAAACTTTTTTCCAGATAAGTGGCTTTTTGTTAGATAAAAAACCCCATTAAAAAAAAACAAAAACAGGACATCTAAGTAAAAATTTTACAAAAACCAGAGAAGCCAACCCAAAGAAGGTGAGAAGAGAGGAGCTCTTCCCAGAAGAACACATTCACACATATACACCCACCTGACATTATGAGAGAGATCCTGAAAGATCTCATTTCAGCAAACCATCTAAGTAAGTGGTTATAAAACTATTCAATAAACAACAGAAAATCAGGGATATATTATAAAGGCAATGAATCACAGGCCATATGATGTATGATCTGCATTTTTTTCATATCAAATGGTAGAGTACCTGGGTAGACATGCCAATATTTAATAAAATGGTAGAAACATGTTTGACAATGGTTAACTATCCATGTGCAGGTTTTTGGCTCCTACTGTCACAGGAATACAGACTGTTTAGCAAGACTGCCTGTATGAGTTTTGTCTTGCAATTTGAAGCGGGGGTGGGGGGGAGGGGGGAAGGGGAACCCACGCTAGTCTTTTGTTGTACTTCAGAAGTGTATTGCAGAGCAAGGGCAATCTTTGTTCTTCATGTGCAGTATCCTATGGTATCCTTTTAGGATTTGACATTCTTCCTTTTCAAGACTGTATGGTGTACACAGAGCAGGTGCTGCATTGCCTTTTACATAATAATAATGCAATCCACAACTCTAACTAATTATCAGCATGCGTCCATTTCACAGTACCGTGCTTTTCTAGCTCTCTGCCTCACCCTTAACTTTCTTGTGCCCATTCTAGTCTCTTTGGTTTCATAACCTCAGCCTCTAGGTCTTTCACCTGACATGCTGCAGTGCCGTGTACATCAGCTTTTATATACTATCACCTTCGCTCAGTAAAGGAAGGATTGAAACAAAAAACAAAGCAAACAAAGAAAAAAGAAAATGAGGAAATATGAAAGATTATCATTTCCCATGAAAGCCCAAAGATTTGGGTTGGGTTTTTTTGGTTTTTGTTGTTGTTGTTGTTTTGGTTTGTTTGTTTGTTTGTTTTTAGTACAGTGCAGGTTATACACCTCCTGTTCAAATCAACATAACTGACCTTGACTCAGATTGAATACAAATGAACAAGGATGTAGACTAGGTCAGATTCTTCTTTCTTATGGAAATACTCTCAGCATGAAAAAAAGTTTTTGCCCTCTGCTCCTTATAGCCACTGTTCTTCAGTTGCGCTGAGACACTTCCAAGCATGGAAAGGTCAACTTCTAGCTGGTGAACTTACAACTTTACATGAGGTCACAAGCAATGACGTGTGTATCTTTAAATATTCATATTTAAAACTCAAAGTTGTTCAAAGAAGCATGACATAAGGTACATCCAAATTTAGTAGATAACACATTACTCTGTTACTATCTCTGTTCTTCATCTGAGTGTAAGTCTACACCAATAAAATAGTATTGCATAGGTTAGATCATTCATGTTTGCAAAGTATTTTGCTACTGTAGCAATGAGTGCCATAGTGTGGGGAAAGCTTGAGAAAATTAACAGCTCCACCTTCAGAGAGAATTTGAATAGTGTACATAAATGAAGCCTGGAATCAGCCAGCCAGCACCCTTCCATACCTATGCACAAAGAAGGGACTAAATTAAGATTACAGAGAACCATAATTCTGCTTTTTCCAGCTTGAATAAGTGACCCGTTATCTTTAACATTATTTGGTTATGTTTTCCTCTATGTAAATATATACACCCTTTTTTTTTTTTTTTTTTAGTTTGTGTCACAATTCTAGTTAATAAAACGTGTATTTATCCAATTCAACATGTTATTTTATTAAGTTTTATTAGGAAAAGTGCTGGATGGTTTGTTACACAGAAACACTCAACATAATCAGAAAGAACAATGCTGACCCTGGCTAAGCTTTTCCATTTAGGTTAATAGTACAAGGTAAGCTTCATTTCTTTGAAGCTGAACTATTTAGAGAGGTAGATTGAAAAGGTTTTAACCTCACTTCTGTGTGCTTGTTTACCAGCATATGCTCATCAGCTTAGTGCCTGAAAAGATTTTTTGGAAAATGCAGATTTCCATTCTCTGGTATCTCTTCAAACAAAAGGGACAGGGTGTCATTACTTTTAAGTGGTTGTTATTTGTGAGACTTAATTTCTGGACTACCTGCAGAAAGAGGACAACGCTATTGGCACTGGATATTCCACTCCATCTCACCATAATGTTCTGTTAGGCACTAATAAACATAGGTAAATACGTTGCCTGGATTGTGCACTCCACAGAACCTAGTCTTTGTCATTTGTAGAACATCTTATTTCAAGTCTATTTGCTGGAATAAGACACATATTGGGTAGCATCTGTGTGATCTGCGGTACCTTGAGGTTGTTACTTTCATTAATTGCTCTGGATGTTAATGGTCATTTAATCGTATGTTGTGTAATCCAACAGCCGCTATTTTGTAAAGGTTAATGAAGCCTTTAGGCAGTTATGATCTTTACAAAATTCCCTGACCTTTGTATAATAGCCTGTTCCTCTAAAAGTTGCTATTGACAGTTAAGTGTTTCACTGAGGGTGAAAAAAAACCCAAACATGCCTTTATAACTGTTGAGAGCAGAGATGGAGGCAGACAGCAGAAGAGAGACTGAAGTAAAATGCATCATCAAGCTTTTCACAATATATAAGCAGTAGGAGCAGTCACAGAAAACATTCATAAAAATTGATTGGAAGTACCTCCAGGTAATTCCCTAAATATTGTGACTACAGCTAATGGTATCTCGCACCATGCGGTCCCACAGACGATGCATTCCAGACGATCGGTTCACAGAATGGCTCAGCTCCCACAGGCAGCTGCTGTGCTAGGAAGGGCTCGAACAAGGCCCAGCAGCCCTACTGTGTGCTCAGTGCACAGCCGCTCTATGCGTGCACCCAGAATTTACCTGGGCTCCTGCAGAAAACCAGCAGCAGTAAACCAGACATAATCCTCTTTCGTGGCTTCTGTAGTCAGAGGAGCACTAGTTGTAAAGGTGACATTGCATTTATACCTTTGTTCATGCTCAGAAATTGCGCCGATACATCTTACTTTTACGATACAAATCAAATTTATAAATGGGTATTACTTTTTTTAACTCCTAAAACTCCCTGGTAAGATATTATTTGTACTAATTGCCCCAAGAATTAAAAATGCGGTTTAAAATTCTGTTTATCAAGAATCTAAATTGGGATACACATTTGCTTTAAGTATTGCTCAATGCATAGTATCAGTGCATCTAGAATAAGGGTGGATAAACACAGTGCTTTCTACAGTTCCTGTTGGACTGCATTGGTAGCATCTGACAGACATATAAGGACCAAGTGAGCAAAATCCAGAAGGAGCGCAGTCGGTGTAAGTGGAGACTAATACCGTATTTTTTAAACAGTTTGTGGACCTTGGCATGGATCAGATATGACATGTTCAAGTTACTGACAACCTACTCATTATACATACCTTCTAAGCACAGAAGCCGCATACTGTTGGAGCTGCATGTGTCTATGGCTACTAGTTTTGTTTGCAGGATTAGCCAAGTATCTGCTTGTTCTGCAGCCTTCCCATCATAGCTGTTTCTTTCATTTAAGCAGTCAGTAGTATGCAGAAGACAGAGTGCCCAATCTGTAGGACCAGAGGAATTTTTTTATACGATTGTGCTTTGTTGATGGTAATTATATTTCTTACTAATAATGCACCAAGATTTTACCTCTGTCATTACTTCTAAAAAAGTATCATTTTGAACATATTAAATCCCTTTAGAAAATAATAATAATATATTAATTTCAAACTTCACTAAATGGAAGCCGAATGACATATCGATAGCTGACCAGCAAGCTCATTTTTCTAGTCCTAAAGGCTTGATGTTTGCATTTCTATTCTGCAATATAATCATAAAATTTATTTACTACCTAAACTGCCTGAACTGCAGATTCTTGACTGTTGTTATGGGTGTTTATAATTATCTTCACAAAATACACTACTAGTTAAAGGAGAGAGTGGTGACATGGTTTGGCTGCTTAACAGACACTGCTATAAATGGCTCTTCTTGGAAACGCTCTCATTAACGTATTGCCGCCTTTGATACATGCCAGACTGAATCCTTTTCAGTTAAGGAAGTGTCTTTCTGTTGCCCTGTGTAATTCATCTCCTACCTCACTTGTGTTTTCCAGAGGAAGCAGCTCTGTCAGTCTGCCAAAAAAACAATTTCCTGTAAAACCACTTGAAGACCATTTCATTCCAAACAGCCTTTGGAGCAGTTGAAGTTGGAGGAGGAGGAAGGCAGCCAGGCTGGACATAGGGCAAAAGGAAGACATGGTATGACAAGAGTTCCACCTGGTTAAATTTTTTTTTAATTTACAGCTGCAAACAAGAAAAAGGCATGTAAAACAGCCCACCCAGAAGTTCCCAGTAAAAGCTTTTCATTAGAACATACTGATTTGTCAAAACTCAAGTGTTTTATGAGTGTGTTAGTTTTCACAAAACTCTGGTCAAACACAGGCTGCTGAGAAACACCTTGTTCCCTCCATTTCCCCTGCCATGCTACTTGGGACAGCAAGTGTTTCAAAATTGGTGACCCTGAGCCAGAAAGTGGTCAAATACACAAAACTCTCCATGAAAGGGGAAGCCTGGGTCCATCAGCCTGTGACACTTGGCAGGGCTGCACAGCTCCGGCTGCCCTGGGGAGCTGGATGCCCAACAGCCTCATACCTTGAGAGCAAGCGACCCGGGTTTTCACATCCTTGCCTCTTTGCAAGGCAGAGAAACTCTGAGTTAGAAACCTGACCTCTCTGGACAATCCTCAGCTAGTCAGACACTGTGAAAAGGATTTCAGATCCTAAAACCTTGGGCTCCCAGCCGGTTGCAGAGATATTTCCTGGGAGATGAGCATGTGAGCTGCAAGAAACAAGATATTCTCACCCTATATGCTTTATATCTGGAGCAAACATTTGTAAGTAACGTCACTATTTTTTATGATTAAAAAAGACCGCTTGCAAATTTTTCACATGCTCCAATAAAACCTATTTCATACACATGGTGAAATACACTCCCTGAAGCTGAAAATATGTAGTTTAATTTGACCATGCAGATTTTTTGGTAACAATTTTTTTTTCTTCATGAAAGAAATAACCTTATGTTAAAGAGACCGTTGATGACAGCTTATCTTGTTAACCAAACCTTTCTGAGCCAGTTTTTAAATATGCATGGTTGAAAACCTTAAAGCCTTCCACCTTTAAGGGTATTATTTTTGCCCAGTGTGCTAATCCTCTGCCTCTGGAGAGCTAATCCAAATCTTGGCCTGGTCGCACACACATAACCCTTTTTTTCTCCTGAGGAGCAGAAGTTACATGAGTGGCAGCTTCTCTTTAACGGGAGAGCCCAGAGTACAAAGAAACTGGTTTCAGAGCTCTGCAGAATGCTAAGCTACTGCAGTAAAGATAAGCCAACATCTCCTACTTCTCCATCACCTTTTCCTGGCTTATTGAAAAGTGGCCCTACCCACGCACTTTTAAAACCACTGTCTTGAAAAGTTTCTTGCTATATTTTGTGGTTCTCATTTACCCACAATGATGAAGGATCAGCTGCAGTAAGCAGGATGCAGTAACTTCACTTGCAGTCTCACGATCGCCTAGAAGCTGCTTGCTGAGCTCACTTTGCTTCCTACCAGTGCCTCTGAAAGAAGTGAGTCCTCAGCTGAGGACTGTTTACCATTTAGTCTAGTATTTATTTGGTATTCAGTAGAAAAAGATCTGAAGTCTGATTAATATTCAATAAATTTGCCACTTACAACTTTTCCTTAAAACTCAATTCTACTATGAAAAACAAAAACCACTTTCAAAGTGGCTAGAAAATTGCAGCTTTTATAGCTTGCTACTCCCTAGAATTTTCTTGTAGTTGCCTTATGTCTTCTCTTACACTGATTTATTTTAATTGTTAAATATAACTGATATTTTCTTTGGAGCAGGGGATATTTTTCTTCTCTCCGTGAGACAAGTTTGTGAAGAGAGTTAATATCTTTTATTAAAGAAACTGATAAAGTTAGGACAAAAAAACCTGAGCTTTCAGGCATACAAGCTGGCAGCAGCAAAATTTTTATTGCATGTGCTTTTATAAAGAAAGCCTAAAACTCAAGTAGAGCCTTTGGAAAGTACTATAAAAATGGATAGGAATATAAACTGTACTTAATTCAAATAACATTTCTCATATCTAGACTGCCACTCAAGAATTTTTTTAGACTATGGATCCTTTTAAGGCAAAGAAACCTACTCAGCACTGATTACCGCTTCATAACAACTAGAATTTACTGCAAGACAGTATCTTATAATGGTATTTAGTACAAAAATAATATTTTTCATCTACTAACTGAGCAGAAATGTTCAGAGACTTCACAATTTCATTTATGTATGTGTATGCATGTACATTATCATTTAGAAGTGTTCAAAGGTACTTTCTTTGTGATATTCTGCTAGCTTTACTGTACATCAAAGCTAAACAAACTAGTGATATGCAGAGTTGTGCCACAGTAAGCTAAGCAAACATGCCAAAGAGTTAATTAATTTTTAAATGGGATGAGAGAGTGCTACATCTAAGTTACGTTAGCATTTTTCTTATTGTTGTATAGGACTTTAGCAGATTAAGATACAGTACATAAAAGGCCAAGTTATCTCCTCTAAGAAGAGCCAAAGCACTCTGAAAATAAATAAGCAAAAAAGGTAACATAAAAATCCTGATGAACTGCAACATGACATACTCGAATAGTAGCTAAAGCAATAGTTGTGTTCAGCTTACTGCCGCTCCAGTGATTGTTTCTATGAGAACAACAGAGGCCGTAACTGAGAAGATAGCAGAAGGCGAAAGAGTGAGGGGTCAAAAGGAACGCTGCATAGCCATAAACCAAATAGGAAAATTCAAGTTGGCTATTTCCGCAGCACAATGCTAAAAATGCCATTGCCACTTCTCCCTAATGCTTTTATACTCACAAATGTCAACATCAAAACCAGACCAATCAACCGACAGACAAATGTATGTCTTTTCTATCTGACTGTAATCTTTCTCTTTCACTGCTCCTCCTGTTTCAAAGCCCTGTGGATTTTGGTTTGTTTGATCCAGTCACAGAGCGAGCAAATGGAAGCATCAAAGATCTTTGCTCATCTGAGAAAGCAAGAGGAAGAAAAAGAAGAATGGCTGATAGACAACAGCTACTAAAAGAGAGAGAAAGTGTGATAAAGCTGTATATGATTTGAAGACTTTAAGGCTGCCTTGGTGTGACAGAACTTACAGATCACTGCTTGCCATGGCTAACACCATCATCTTAGCAATCCATTGCTAGGAACTATCACATCATCATCATTATTGGAAAAATGATAAATACCCTTTCGTAACAATTGCTGTAGATTTGTACCTACCTTTGCATGGAGAGTATGTTGTGCAAAGGACTGTATTAATTTTGCAAAAGACTGCTGACTCTTTGTTGCCATGGATGAAAGACAAAAAGAGAGCTGTCAAAAAGAAATGGTGTCCTGGTTTCAGCTGAGTTAGAGTTACTTTTCTTCCTAGTAGCTGGCATAGTGCTGTGTTTTGGATTTAGTATGAGAAGAATGCTGATAACACACTGATGTTTTAGTTGTTGCTAAGTAGTGCTTAGACTAGTCAAGGACTTTCTTCTTCAGCTTCCCATGCTCTGCCAGGTGCACAAGAAGTTGGGAGGGGGCACAGCCCAAGATAGTTGATCCAAATTGACCAAAGGGCTATTCCATACCATATGACGTCATGCTCAGTATATAAACCGAGGGGAGTTAGCCGGGGGGCAGCGATCGCTGCTCGGGGACTGGCTGGGTGTCGGTCGGCGGGTGGTGAGCGGTTGCATCACTTGTTTTCTTTTCCCTGGGTTTTGTTTGTCTCTCTCGTTCTCCTTTTCAT
>VYZW01044031.1:2793-15735 GCA_013401315.1 Balaeniceps rex
TCTAGAGAAAAAATAAAATAAAAAAATAAAAAAATATATATATCTTCCTCACTATGCTGAATAGTGTTTCCACTTCAATGACAGTACGGGCTTTTTCTTAATATGAAGATCATAGGGATTTCTAACAAATCAGTGCATTGCTACTATCAACACGTGTTGGGGTTCAGCTTTGTGTGGAGAGGAAGCTTTATTCACCTGGAAATAGGATTGTTTATATAGTGATTAATGAATGGACTGAGATATATTCATTCTGCAGTTACAAAAGAAATTGCAGCTCATGTGGAGGTGACCAAGTCAGCTTTGAACTGTGTAGCTCAAGTAACAGTAGCAGTTAGCAAATTTTAGTCAGAAAGCAGAAATACTCAGAAGATAAATGACAGTAGCAGCAGTAGCAGTTGTTAATCTTCATATGCTGATGTTTCTGTGAGTGCTTCTCAGCAGCTCTTTAAGCTCATTTATGTGCAATGTGGACATGCTGTCTAGGTACTTGCCAATACTATCTTGCAGATAAATTAAATTTAGATAGGTAGTTGATGCCTGCATGGTGTATGAAACAAACAGCTAGTTGGTACTGCTCAGGAAAGCTGTGGTTCTTTGAGGAGGATGCTGGTGGCACTCAGCAGTTGCAGGGATTCCTGGAAAAATATTTGCTTGGAAACAACATTTTTCATGAGCCATTCTGGTTGTTGGAGGGTTTTGTGTTTTGTCTTTCATTGGGTGGTTCCGCAGGCTCAGGTTAGAAAGCAAATGCATAACAGGCTGTGCCTGCTCAATTGAGGGGCAGAGCCATCTGGTAGAGAAGCAAGAACGAGGGTCAGGAGGAGGAGAGAGAAGCAATGGGATACAAGAAACCTTTAAACCACCTCTGCTAATGAAGGATTTGTGTCATGGAGCTACTCTGAGATTATCTGCTGCTGTTCGTTTGCTGTGTAAGCAAGGCAAGCTGGTGAGGACCATAACAGCTGAAGGATTTAAACCATGACTTGGAAATCAACAGTATGGGAGTGGTTTTACAACTGCCTTCAGCTGATCTGGGACAGTTTTTCTCTTCCTCTTCCATCTCCATCCCTGCATTCCCACTCCTTTTGCTGTGCTGGCAGTAGTCCTCCCATGCTGCTTAGTGAGCTCTGAAAACTAGCTGTAAAGGGAAAAATAGTGCCAGCAGGAAAGAGCAGCTGAGGTGAGGAGATTAAGGAAGGGAGGGGACTGCCCCTTTTGATGGCAGCACTAATCTAAGTTGGTTTAATGTGGCCTTGAAACCACTCCCAAGAACATTGGAAAAACGCTCCTAAACATACTCCTTTGGGTAAAGAAGACCGTTAAGGGCGGTTTAAGAAAACTGTGCCCGAGCAGTGTGGGGAGGTTGACTGTAGGCTGATGAGCTACTGGCCCTGGTGCATTATTCACTCCCGCTTCTGCAGCACTGGGGCTTTAGCTGTCCTTTTGGCTGCACATGACAGTACAGTGAGGCAAAAGGCAAGCCAGCAGTATGTGACCTCAGGAGCTAGCTAGCTGCTAAATTATACTACTGATAAGAAAGGAGTGGCATTGTCACCTGAAAGGAAGTGTGCCTTTCTCCATGTATCACAGGCTTGAAAAACACCCCTCCTCTAAGTATCGATTTAGTACTTTAACCCAGGATGCTCTGTCTTGCCTGATCTGTTTGAGCCACAAATTCAAAGTGAATCCCAGTGCAAACTCTCACGCTAGATCTTTCACTCTGAACTTGTTAAGTGGTTTGTTTTATTTTGATGGACTTGCACCTTCTGTAGATCCTCACAGAGGTTGTTTTCTCCCAACTAGTATCTACTAGGAATAGCTACTGTAATTTAAAGGAAAAATAAGCAGCTGAAGAAATGTGACACATGACGCTTTGAAATGTGCTATCATAGATTTACGGGAAACTTGTTTTTTTTCCCTCAGCTTTTCTTTTACTGTTCTCTTCCCTGTTTGAAAGAAAAGGTCATTTTTAATGGAGCCAACAAACTGAGAATACAGTATCAATACATGATCATAGTAGCATCATACAGGCTAGTATATAAGGTAGATTTCTTTTGAAACTAACTTGGAAGAAGAATTACTCTTCTATTACTTGGTTTTCAGCCTTATTTTTCCCCTTTTGCTAATACCCACAGTCTTTTCCTTTTCATTCAGAAATAACAGGCATTTGAGTTGAGCACTGAAATAGCCAGCCAGGAGGGTGGCTTGTTGAAATACTTGTTTCTGAGGCTGGCTGTGGGGAGTCCTTCATGTCTCCTCACATTCTACAACTCTGGCAGAAGTTTCCATGCAAAAAGCAGTTACTTGTAGGTCATGTAGGACCTGGTCAGATCTCTGGAGCACAAGGGCAGTAATGTGTCTGAGGTGGCTTTCTATGATTGCCTGGTTGTCATTGTGCCAATAGGGTGAAAGGATGGTTAGGATGATTTTCTGGACATTGATGGAGTTTATCCCATCTCTTGACACTGTGCTTATGCACATCTCATTCCCATGCCCCCAAGGACAGAGATGACTTCAAAACAAGGGTGTTCACGTGAGCTCATTTATATTTCTTTTGCAAGACATAACCACCTCATTTCTTCCTTCCTTCCTTGAAAAAACATTGCCATTTCACACAGGCTTTTTGATAGCATACCCAGAATCTGGGGCACAGTTCTTCATTGCATTTTTCACACACCTGGCTCCTTAATGCCAGTCAAAGAGGAGGAAGGAGAAGGGGCTATGTTACATAAAGTACATTAGAGGCTTTAGCATTGGTACTGATTCTGCTTGGGAGCTGTCCAGGTTCTACACTAATCAACATCAGCATTAAACTCTAAAATAAATTAATCTAATTTTGTGGAGAGAAGGTTTACTAGATTTGGTTTAGGGCTAGAGGTAGGTAAACAAGATGAAAGCCAGTGTGCTGAGTATATTTACTGACACTGGAATAAAAAAGTAAATGGGACACTACCTTAACAGTTGCCGTGGATATATTTTCACACATTCATTAGAGCTGACGTGAGACCATCACAGGCATAAGCACTGGTGCTTACTGTAGTTGCTTTGTTTACAGAACTGTTCCTGGGAATGAGCTTTTCTGGAAAACACAGTATAGTCTAGGTAGATAGATTTATAAGCAGGCAATTTCTCCTGTTTTACTTGGAGAGACCTTTTTGTGTTTTCAGAATCCAGCCAAAGCATTTCATAACAGTATTGGACTCTCCATCAAGTTCCTGTGGCTTTTCAAGTTCCTTTGCATCTGCTGAACTATGATGGTTATCCACACATACAATCATAGACTCCAACACACCAGAAATAATCGGATTTAACATGGCTTGAAACAGAAAAGGGTTAAAGGCATTTATTTTCTGTTTCCTTTGGCTATGAGGGGTGTGTGTAGACAGTTCAGCTGATGAATGCTTGCTTGGTTGGGAGCTCAGGTCTTCATTCAGTAATTTTATTTCAGTGCTTTTTGTCAGGGGACTGAAAAAAGTTTTATAAACCTCACAGCAGTCACAAACTGGGAAATAAGAAACACTTTTCCTAATTGAAGCTGTAGAGAAAAATAGACTTAAGGGAGTACACAGTATAGAAGCTGTGTCCACAGGTTTCTTGAATAGCTGTAGCCTTAGTTTTATGTTTGCTTTTAGAGACAATACTCTTAGTGTTGTGAACTCATCAGTAAAAATGTTATGTGTTGGCTTAGGGAGAAAGGCAACTTTCCTTGATTCAGTTAATTCTGTTAATAAGGCAATTCAGTTAATAAGGTGCAGAAATCCAGCAGGTTCAGTTTTGAAGTACCAAAATGTTCTGTTTGTTAGCTTTCTTTAGTTGCTTGGGAACACTGCCGCCTATCAAGTTGTCAAAAAAATCTTTGTTCAACGCTTTAGTCTGTCCTGGCTATCTCCTAACCATGCACTGTTACCAGTGCTTCTCTAAGACGCATAAAGGTGGTTCCAAATTCTTATGTCTCTTTCCCAGTGTTGAAAATGAAGTTAGGCAAGATGCTCAGCTCATGTAAGCCATTGTATCATTATCAGGGTAAGTCATACTTTGCTGATTCATATGACCTGAAAATGTGGCTTGATGATTTCTGCATGAATTGTAACTTAAGCAAATGCCTTCAATCACTTTCCACTGTGGATTTTCAAAGATGCTAGTGTCTGCAGAGGACAAAATATGTTCATCAGATGATGGCTTTCAAAAACCTGAACAGAATTCTAAAGAAAGTGTGAGTGGAAACATTTCTCTGCATTTCAGATCTCTTTATCTAAAGAGTTTTTTTCTGTCTTCCTCAGCAATGAAATGTCCCACATATTTGACATATGATCACTGCCACAAAGCCTGCATAAAGCACTGTGAGAATAGTACCAAACTCAGTGTCTGCAAGGATTATCCCACAGAAGGCTGCTTCTGTCCAGACGGACAGGTGATTTTTAATGACAGCTGTCTTGATGAAGAAGTCTGCACACAATGCATCAGTGAAGATGGCACACACCACCAGGTAACGATATACTTAGAAGCTTACCTTTGTAAGTGGTTGAGGTTTGTACTTTTGCAAGTAGATCTGTCATATAAGTCTAACTATTTTCCCCTTTGGATGCTTTATTTTCTAGCTTGGTTCCTCATAACTGGCCGGCTGTCAGCCCTGTGTAGCTCCCCTAGTGTGAAATTGGCTGGGATGAATATAAAATTCACAGCTGGGACTGTACAGACCCGGAAATGCATGACAAATTTGTGTGGAGGGAGGTCTACAGGGAAGAGAGGAAGGATGGCATAAGTTAATATTTACCAAGAGAAACACCTCCATTCAGCAGGCTTTTACCAGAAATGACAATTTAATCATAAATCTGGAACCCTTGCTTAAAATGTATCGTATTGTCTTTGCAAAGCTTACTGAAATATTTTCAGTGGTTGGTGTGGAACAGTGAGACCAAGACGACCTTATGTCAAGTTATATTAGTCTACCTCCTTTTTTTTTTGATGAGAGTCATTCCTTTGATGAAATTCATCATTTTAGTTTTATTGAAAATCCACTTTCCTCAGCTAAGTCAGACCTCTCTGTGGCAGAATGGGATTGGGAAGAGCTATGGGTGCTGCGTGCCAGACTGCCATGAAGGAGACTGTTGATTTCACTTTCAGCATCACACAGTGGGTGCACAAGCTCCTCCCTAAGTCCCCTGTTCCAAGTAGCAGGGGTTGTTCATCTTCACCCCCAGCTACTCAACTCTGGGAGTTTTCACCTACGTCAGCCAGTCCTCTTAAATCTGTAGTTTTGTTATGGGACTTTAAGAAGCAGCAGCTTTAATTTCAGTATTTTATGGGCTTTAGATTCTTATGGGATTTTTGGATGGTCTTATCATACTCACCAAACCTGCTGTCAAAGACATAATTGCTTTTGTAACATAGATCTTCTATAAATAACAGAAATCTCTGTGTGTGTGTGTGTGTGTGTGTGGATAGTCTATTCTTTAAGTAAAAAGATAGATTTTAAAAAGTAAATGACTGTATGTACTCTAAATAACTTCATTTTTACACATTTAGAGTCACATTTAGTTCAGCAAGAAATGTATTATAAACATTTACAGTTAAACTGAAAGGAAGGAAAGACTATTTGTGGCTAAACCATCTCTTTTAAATATTGTTTGCACTGATTAACATAATGACAAAAGCATCAAACTTAACAGAGCAAACACCTTTATCTAGGTGATAGGGTACCAGTGAGCAATGCACTTAGTGAAGCAAGTGCTCCAGGCACTGCTTTGCCAATGCAAGGGTTGTGCAGACTGCAGGTCTGCACCAGGAGCCCCGCGTGTGTCAGTGCAGCCTGCCCACGCACAGGACAGGTCCACGCAGGTCCAAGGATGCTGGCCCCGGCATCTCACCTTGCTGTGGCTTGTGACTTAATGCTGCCTGCTGGTACTGTCAAAGCACAGTGCACTGAAAAAGTATTCACTAAATACGATTTTGAGGGTTTCCTACTGCTGGGCAAGGAACCTAACAGCATTAAGCCCCCTCCTCAGGTGTACGTACCCTATGGATTTTGGCAGCGGGAGGGAAGACATAGGGAAAGTGTGTTCTTTCGTTCCACAACTGTATTATCCAAATGACGTTTTTCAAAACAAAAGGTTAGAATTTTCTGAAGGATAGAGCACGTGGACCTTGTACTAACTTTTATTTTAAGGTTACAGTATCTCCATGCATATGGCCACGATTTTTTCTTTGTGTTCTGTTTCAGATCTTTGTTTTAAATACAGTATTACTGGATTTGTGCAGTGCTTGCAGAGTTGGTAAAGTGGAAGGGGGAAAAAACCCCAGTAATTTTTGTATTAAAAGGAATAGGTAAAAAACCCTTATTATTTCCCTTGAAGGAAAAAAAAAGCTTGCAATATATATAATCACTGCCCTAAACACAGATCAATTGTGTACAACTCTTGGTGAGCCTGAGAACTCTAGTTATTATATTATGATTCTATATGAAATGGTTATTGCGAATGCAGATTAAAGCCTAAAGGATCTGTGTGCCTTAAATCCCTGAATCCTGAGGAAATACAGTGCATTTTCCATTTAAATAATTGTTTCAAGCCCTCGTGGAGAAAAGCTCAGCACACATCTTGGGAATAACGTCTGCATGATATCTACATGTTTCTGCAGAAGTTCTGAAATTCATGAGTTGTCGCATGCCCCTTAATGGGGTTTTAACTCTGAAAACCTCTTGTCTGTACCTCAATGGCAAGGCTTAGCTGCAGCTGCTGTGTGGGTGGGGAGGTGGAGGGCAGGGGAGGATCAGCTCACACAGCCGTTTTGCATCTCTACCATTGCAGGATTAGCTGTGTGAGCAATACAACAGGCAATGCAACTGGTGGTGGGTTATGAACCCCCTTCTTTCCCTCTGGTGTTCTTTCCTCTGTCCTTTCTGCCACAGATTGTGCTTGGGCTTACGGGATTCTCAGTATCAACACCTATATAGAGCTCTACTAACACCATGCTCTCTCTTGTAATTTCTTCTGGTATTAGAAAGAGACTCCCACTTATGCTGAAGAAAACCTGTCTGAAAACTGAGGCTGCTGAAAATGTTAGAGCAAATGTTGTGATTCTCTTTCTCTGTGTTTTGAAATGTCCACATGCTTTTCACATCACCACCTGCAAAATGGAGGCATTCTCTATCAGCTGCCTTCTCAGGACTTTTTAACCCTGAGGCCATTGAAAGCTCTGGCAGAGGTCTCAGAGTTGTTTTCCCAAGCCCTGAGATAATGTTCTTTACTAGCAATACATCGATGCAAGCTTTCTTTGACTAAAATAGATTTCCTATAGATTAACCGACCCTATGCGATTTGGATCCTAAGCTTTGTTAAACCTCTGGTTGGCTTGTTCTAGCATGCCTGCTGTCTTATCCTTGCCATGCTGTTAACCTTTGAAAGTAAATCGTCTTTTCAGACTCCTGTGATGGCTTAAAATACATAGATATCTCTGGGTACAGGTGGCAGTATGCTTAGATATTTCCTTCCTTCCTTCTTATTACTAAAGATCTCAGCAGACTGTTATTTTTAAACTGCACTCCAGAGTTTTCTGGATGACACCTTTTCCCTTTGTGGCATCCTAACCTACTCTATGTGTTCTCACCCAGAACATGGATCGATAGTGCAAATTAATGTTATTGTCCCATAGTGCATCTTTTCACTCTTACCTACCTATTCACATGGGTTTTAAATGTAGATAGTTCTGTATAGGTAACTACATCTTTAAAATCAGTGATTTTCCTCTCTTTCAAGAGAGATAGAGCAGTGGTTGAATATTGATATACTTTACTGGCAATTTCTGAATGCGCTTATTGCCTTCAGGTAATCACTGCAGTGATAGTTTCAGATTTGGGCTTGCTATAGTGCTTTTCCAGTCTGCAGTCCACTGGGAAATCAAGTGATGACACCCCACATATTCTTAATAAAAAATATGCACTGTTTGTTTCTCTGTGTTTAAGTACTACTAATTTGGGAAAGCACCCACTTCTGAGTATTTCCCAAAATAGCGTTGTTTCCCTTATTACCACTGAACATCCAATCATGGTATGTAGTTGCATGAGTCCACTGTTACTCACAATAGCCTGCGATTGCATTTATAACATCTGAGCATTTTTCATGCTTAAAACAATAGCAATTGCTCATCCCATTCATGCATTCTTTACATCTTTTGCTAAATTGGTACACTACAGTAATTTCAGAATTATGTGTCTCCTTAGGTTCTTACTGTTAACAGAGCAACCAACCAATCCTGCATATAGCCTTCTGGTTTTCTAAATTAATGTTGCTCAATCTCACCCACTCCCATTGCCAACATGCCAGTGGCCAGAATATTTGATTTCTATCTAACAATCTGGTTTTTTTTTTCATGCAGCACATGGAAACGTGGATTCCCTCTAATGAGCCTTGCAAGATCTGCATGTGTCTTGATAACAAGAAAGTAAACTGCACCGTCCGACCTTGCCCTACTGCCAAACGTAAATTTGTTTAGCTCTAAGTATGATTGGACTTGAATTGATATTTTTGTTACCTAGTTTTCTAGTTCTTATCCAAACTTGTTTTACGGATGTTTTCTTCTCATTCCAGCTGTTCAGTGTGGTCCCTGTGAAGTCCCTCGTCTGCGCAGGGACCCTGGCCAGTGCTGCCCCGAGTACGAGTGTGGTAGGTTCTCATAAACTGTTGGAGTCCTCTTGGTACATATTTTTATAACATGCTTCAAAGCGATACAATCCATGTTTTTATTTAATGCAATACTCCATTTTTTAAACCACTGAATGACCATACAATCATCTATGTGGAAAAATAAACAACTCCTGAGGATGTGAGTCTCAATTCACTTCAAACTTGACTTTCTGTAAAGATGAAGAAGGGAACAGAGAATTTTTTTTTGTCTAAATTACATTAGAATGGTCTTTTTTCAAATATCTATTTTTGCATGGTCTATATTTGCACATTAAATATAACATAAGAACCTTAATCTTCATAACCCAAACTTGAACTGTTCCCTAAGCTATTTTGAAAACAAACTCTGACCTGCTGAACTCTAAATTACTTCATATTTTAGGGTAGCAATTGAGTGTAGGGAAAAAAAGGTTAATGGGGACGTGTGTGTGTCTTGTTTTGAGGACTAACTAGTCAGACATGGTCTTAAACATTCTTTCAATTTCTCTTCTTAGTCTGTGATCTGGTTTCCTGTGATTTGCCTCCTGCCCCTGTCTGTGAGTTTGGCCTGCAGCTTGCTCTGACCAACCCTGGAGAATGCAGACCAAATTACACATGTGGTAAGATTTTTTTTTTTTTTTTTCCCCAGCAGGGAGTGACACTGGAGCATTGCATTTAAGCAACACTGACAACTTCCTTTAGACATTTTTTTCCTCTGAAAGGTTTAATTTTGGAGCCAACGGAAATGTAATGATTTCACAGACTTGGAAGAAGGGTATTGTTGGCACTTTCTGAGTATGCTTTTGAATTAAGGAAAAGAGAAACACTTTACTCTTGGACGCGTGTGCTCTGACCCTTATGCTTATTTTATAAATCTTTTTGATTGCATATGAGACAAGAATTTTTTGGCAGGATAGGAACTTTTCCTGAACCTGCAGCACAATATTTGACCTGGGTCTTTTATATCTGCATTACTACTTAGTCTTTAACTAGGTTTGTAACAGTTTGCAGTAGCAAATTAATGCCTTGCTGCCAGAGAACTGTCTTGTTCACTTGCAGCACTCTGAAATGCTGTATGCTTGACATGGTACCTACCTTTTTCTGCTAGCGTGTAACAGAGAAGCATGCAGCTTAGTTCAAAGACCTTCCTGCCCACCACATCGAGAGCTGACGGTTAAGAAGACCAAGTGCTGTGATAAATATGAGTGTACCTGCAGCTGCACTAACTCAACAGTGAGCTGCCCTCTGGGATATCTGTCCAGATCTCTCACCAATGACTGTGGCTGCATATCTACCACCTGTGTTCCAGGCACGGTAAGGGGAATGAAATGTGATTTCCACAGATGAGAGTATCTTTTGTACGTGGAGTGACAGCACCAAAGTCAGCGCCTAGCTAGATATTAACAATCCCCCAAAGAGACTACTGGATAATCATGCCAGGGCATTTTAAATTTACATGTGTCTGAGAGAAATACACTTGCATCACACTGTTGCTTGTTTTATTACAGTCATTTATTCTGGCATAACCAACCTATTTTTTCTGACTTTGAGATAATCAGATGATTTTATATGTTCCTAATGCTTGAATGACCTTGAAGTTTCATATATATATATACTGCGAATTTCAGAGGTAATTTTGAAATTTTTAATTTGTTTCTGGATAACAGAGGTACATGCTTTTGGGTCAGTACAGTTACTATATATTCTTTCAATCCTATATTAACTTTATTGAAATATTTGGGACACCTTAGACCTAAACTCCTTGTGCCCATTGATTACCTTTGCCTCTGCCTGAGGAGGCATTGTATCTTATATGAACTATATCGCCACTTTTAAATTTTTGCCAAATTAATACCTGACTCTCTTCAAGTTTCACCAGGATGTATTTTTCCAACTTTTTATTAAGTTGTTATGTTATGTTAATCTTTAAGATAAGGTTGCTTAGAGGAGAGGTTGCAGAGCAATGCAACCTTATCATTGAAGCAACCTTACCTCACAGCTTAACATAGGGTTACACTGTCTTGCAGCTCAGGAGAAATAGCCTTTAGCTTCCGTTCCTAAGTAGTTCATGACATTGCACAAGTAATTTTATGTCTTTGTGACTTACTTGCTGTATCTGTAAAAATAAATTATCTTCATCTCTTCAATAACATGCTGTACAATTTACTAATAGAAAGTGCAATATAACAGATGGCACTACTTTCGTGGTAGCTGTGGTGGCCTAAGGATACAAGAGAATGAATGCTTGTAGCTCAAGTAGGATCTTTTCAGATCAGCTGATTTAGCTGGAAGAAGCTTTGTGTGCATGGCTCTTTCTACAAGACTCGCTGTTTATTATCTCTAAATATTGTGTGATATTACACTTCCAGTGAAACTGAGTCAGACCCTGGGCAATTCTACCGATGGCAGATAAAAACCTCTAATTTATAAAACAGCAGCTCTGGTTGCACTTATTTTCCTTTCCTCAAAAGAGTGGCCACAATTTTAAGACCTGTACCATTTCTACTGGGTTCAAAGTATTCCATAAAATTTATGGTAGTTTTCATGTCTTAAAAAGCAGCCTTTTGGAGCCAGCGGTGTGCCCTTACAGCAGTGGTGTGCTCTTTCATGTATTAATTGTTGCATTCAACAGGTGTGTGTGCACAACAACATAGTCTACCCCGTTGGGACAACCTGGGAAGATGGTTGCAGGGAATGCTCTTGCACTAGTATGAGGGATGATGTTACAGGACTTCAGGTGATGGAGTGCCATGACAAAGCATGTAACACATTCTGCTCTCGGGTGAGTAACATTTAAACGAGTGCATTAGCCAGCAGAGCCCTGATGGGGATCTGAAATGATTACTTTTAAACCTGTGTGTTTAGAGAAACCAGAAAAAAATAGAAAATAAGTGTTGTAGCAACGAATTATCTTGGGAACAGAGTCTAAGAAGGCCTGAGTATTACTGACTTTATTTTAGGGTTATTGTTTTAGGATCATATCTGGCTGCCAAGGAAATCAGTGACAAGTTTAGTTTATATTTCAATAAAAGGAGAACTGCATCCTGAAGTGTCTGTCATTTACGCCACTTACACAATAAGTACTCATGATGTCTGAAGTTCAATTTCAAATGACTTTGTTCTAGCTGCAGTTCATTTTCTGAAGAGAACATTTCAGATCTGTCTATTGCTCAGCTCTGCCCATTATAGCAGTAATAACACCACATGCTGTGGCCTTTATTATGCTCAGACATCTGCTACGTGCCATAAAATTATGTGGTCTACTTTTGGAAGCCCACAAAGGAAGTATGAGCTGCTTTGTTGTATTGACATAGCTGGTCAAGCAGGAGGAGACAGATACTTGGTACAAAAAGTTGGTAGAAGAATTCTAGAAGGGTCAAAGGAATTGGTTAAAAGTCAGCAGCACTTGCCAGTGTCATAGATTAGAAGACTTTGACCATAACATGATTTGTGCAAACAGAAGTTCAAAATGGTTTTTATACTTTCTTTAAACTACCCAATTTACATCCCTAACATTCCTCACCTTAACATAATGTGGAGAATAAGGAAGTAAAAAATCACCGTAAAATTAAATGTGATGGCCTAGAGTTGCATTTTGCTCTGGTATCTAGCACCTTGTAGCCATAATCCCAGAGCATTCCTATGTCCTTGCTTCATGAGGTTAGCATGGATGAGGTCAGTCAGGGAGGACAGTGGAAGTACACAGCTTGGGTCTGCAGAAAAAGCAGATGGCAGAAGAGGTTGCCCAGCCCAGCCAAGTGCTGATAACCCACATCCCTTATCAACTGCCATGTGTCCAGAGAAGTTGTGCTGGAAAAGTCAGAGGCTACCACAAATATATTTTGCCTCTTTTTAAAGCTTTCACAATATACATGGATTAATTGAGATTGTTCTTGATGGTGTTAGCCAATTCCATTCAGGAAAAGGCACATCTGACTTGAAGCAGCTCCTCCCTAGACCATGGTCTGGTGTGTTCACAATCTGCCAGTTCAGTAGGCTGTGTGGGGTCCATGTGGAGCAACTAGACGTGGCTGTATGGGATTCAGAATATTCTCTGCAGGTCTTTTGCTGACCCAGGATTTTCCCCATGGGTTTGTTCTTCCCTGAACCATGAAATGAAGCCCAGAAGAAGCTAATTTGTTTTTTTCCTCAGTGCAGAAGCAAAGATGANACAGGTGCTGCTTCTGTGTTTGATTCACTGTGGTGACTGGGATGCTACTGTGATGTTCTGGGTTTTCTAGTGCTGCATGTGAGACAAGATTCACTTGCTTTTTTCTGCTCC
>VYZW01044033.1:8491-20295 GCA_013401315.1 Balaeniceps rex
CGCCATGTTTGCCGCGGGCAGCTGCGACGGCTTCCCCATCTTTAGTGAGGGCGGGCGCGGCTGCCGCTACGGAGCCCGGGCAGCCCCGGCCCGTCCCGCCTGCCCCCGCTTACCGGCAGAGGCCTTGCCCTGCTCTGAGGCGCAGTAGCCGCAGCGGTAGCCCTCCTTCCAGCCCTTGTACTCCACCACGGTGGCAGGCATGGCGCTCGGCGGCCCCGCTCGCCGCAGCGTCCCGGCCCCGCAGCACCCCGGCCCCGCAGCGCCCCGCCCGGACGGAGCCGAAGGGAGGCGGCCGCCTGCAGCCGGGCAGGCTGCGCCCCGGCCGGGCCGGAGGAGGCCTGCCCCCGTTTGCCGGACGTGCGCGAACACAGAGCTCTCAGTTTCGTTGTAGATGACCCAAGACAATCAAGCTACGTTTTCGCATAGCGTCATAGCCTCGCCACGTTTCATCACCCCCCAGAAGCGTGCTCCAGCGGTGGTGCTGGTAGCAGGACAGCAGATTGCTTGGTACCTATAGCCTCAGCGGCTCGGTCAGAAACCCTACCTAATGAGAAAAGGAAGGAAGGAAAAAAGCCTAAAAACTCCAGAGACAGCAGTCCTCCAAAGAGCATTTTCTGGAGATGGAGCTAGACTTTATTTATTTTGAAGCAAATAATGTCATGGCCTAATATAGCTGTCCTGCCTAAGTTACAAAACCAAATACACGTGATGGACTTAGGAAAAAAGAAAAGGAAGGAGGAATTTTTATCTGTAATCAAGACCAAATTTCCAGACTCACACCTTGATTTCCAGAAGAGTAAGAACAAAGACAATATCAATTGCTCCTCCAGCACCCAAGATCATCTAGATAACAAGATTATCACAACAGAGATGGTTAACCGTGCAAATTCCACTTGCAGGCTGCCATTGGGGAGAGACAAGGGATGAAAGAAGGGGGATAGCATTTCCTTTTTATGAAAGCTTGTAAGTGTCAGTAAACCTTATACAAAGTAGTAAACTAAGCCATAATAAATAGAAAGTATATGGTAATAACCCTGTGACAGGTATAATCAATCAAGACAGCTTAAGTGTCAAGATGTTCCAATAAAAATAAATTTAATTTTACAATATATACATATAAAATCTTTTCTGAAGGAAACATTTTAAAATATTTTCTTTAAGGCACCTAGGGGAAAAGGAAAAAAAAAGAAAAGACAATAAGATAATATGCATTAAAATTTGGAACTTACCAAACAACTGTGACAATAAAAGAATTCAGTCCTATCACTTAAAAGATTTGAGAGGGAACCAGGCTGTCTTCCCTTCCTGCTTCCCTAAATCCTTCAGACTACCCTATTAACAGCATCAGCTGTCAGTAGGTTAAAAAAAAAAAAGTACAAAAACTAAGCTATGATTCTTCACAGCATTGCATTCCACGTACGAGTATAAAGTTCCAAAAATTAACTCAAGTGTATCAATTAACTGACCATCAAATGTAAAAATAAAGGGATTTTTTTCAGTTAATTACTGCGTAGAAGACTAGATTACATTTTGTTCCATAAAGAGATCAAGAATATAGAAATGTTCCAGACATTATAGAGTTACCCTGCCTGTAGTTTTTCTACATTTCTAAGTCACAGGTAGTTTCCCTGCAGTCCTTCCACATACATAAGGAACTCATGCACTGTATCCTTATTTAGTTTGATTTAGGAAAAGAACTTACTTGAAGAATTAAGCTATCTCCATTTCATCTTCATTTCTATGACAAGGAGGGCTAATCATGGGTTCTGTTATTTCATATGTTTCTACGATCTCCTAGTTAGAGATGACAAGAGTACGTAAGTTACAAGAGCCGAACTATTTCAGTTTAATTGCAGTTACCACCAGGTAAGTAATAAAGTTTCTCATACTAAGGCACTATTTCAAATTACTAAGTTTCTTCTGCACTTTCTGAGTGAGGGACAAAGGAGAAGACTCGTATGTGCTAAAAACTACTTTTTGTCTAAGATTTACTACAAACAGCAAACAGTGAGGAAATCGTATAGAGAACTTCCCCTCTAGAAGCAAGTATCATATATAAGAGAACAGACTCCATACTTATGCAGTCCTCATACAAAACAGTAAAGGCAAGAGACTGCACAACTTAAAAGCACTTAAATTGACCAGGCTTCAAGGATCAGAGATGAAATTGCTATCCCAATTCTCAGTTTTCTTGCAGTTAAAAGCATTCATTAGATTTGTGATTGTTCTGAAATTCATAAAATTAAATGTAGTGATAATATATACAGGAACACCTATCCTCATCAGAGTACATAATAGCACAGCTCTTGGATGCATTCTTATACTTAAGAAAAAAAAAAATTAATCAAAAGTATCAAGTGCTATCTATTATACCTTCCATTCTTGATGGTTCAGAGATATGACAACCTGGTTCCGTGCTCCAGCACTATGATCATCCTCTTTTCCCTCGTTGTCTTTTGAAGGCTCTGTTCAAAATACAGTATTTTCATAGTCTTTACACTTGTAAAGTTAGTTTCCTCCAGGAACACAAAAGCTTCACCAAAAGCAAATCAATTATACATGCTCCACTAAGCTAGTCTCTATCAATAGCCTGTACCATATGCTTCTTCAGAAATTTCTTTAGTCTTAACCTCCTAAAAATTTAGAAACTAACATTTTTCAGAGTCCCAGAAGGACCTAAGTATTTAATCCTTTATGAAGCCTTAATCCCATTGATACCCCGTGGGAATGAAAGCCAGAGACCTCGTACGTAGGATGGCGTTTCCTTTTCAACTGTTTTGAAGTTGCAGCACTTTCCAACAAAGATAGACAAAGGAGACTTCTTGCACACAAAAATATCTCTTCTCAGCAAAGCGTAACAGTGTTCATATACTTATTAGCGAAAATATCACTTTAAAGGAAAGGTAATAACCTTGTATTTCTATTAATAGGATTAATTTGTATAGATCAGCATAATGGCCTTTTTCCATATTTTGATATTTAAAGAGACTCAATCCTTTCAGTTCCTCTCACAAATCTCTTCATGCCTTCAATTACATTCACTGCATGTCCCTGAATCTCTACAACTGCAGCTAAAAACTTTGTGAACACATAAGATGTAGACAGTTTTCAATGTTGTAACAAAAAACGATTACAGTCTTTTAAAGCTAGATTTTACCTATTATTGGCAATTTATCGTCATCCAGCTTTAATCTTGCAAAACCATCCTAAAAGACAGTAGGATTTAAAGTTTCAGAAATTAGAACTATCTAATTAGGATAATGGACTAAGATTTCATATTTTTAATTAATACATTACATAATCATAAACAGGTACATATATTGATAAAGCATCTTAATTGGCATACCAGATAAGAAAAATTATTTAAATATAGCACTTATTCATAAAGAATGCAGCTGATATAGGACAGCTGACAAATTCTTTTATAATCCAAAAGTTATTTATTAAAAATAATTTTTATTCATTAAATATACTTGAGTTAACCTTTCATAATCACATCACTATTCACTATAAACCTGAATTTAGTCAAAACATATTTGTAAGTTTTTCCATTTTCCCAAATTCATTTTATTTATTAGACAAACTAAGTATAGTTTGAAGTGCAAATCTACAGATTCAAAGAAAACATAAAACACTGCACTGCCATATTTTCCTACAACATCAAGAACTCTCCTATACTCTGCGACTACTCTCCTATAATCTAAAATAATGTGAGCTAGAATCCCTTTTTGAAAAGTATCTCGACAGCAAAAATTTCACTATTGTTTTGTTGGTAAATTGACTGTAGTAGAAAAGTCTAGTAAAAAAAAATTACTCTGTCAACTCTGTTTTCTTTTTTATTCAATTACCAAAATATCATAGACTGTTTGTAGAAAACAAATTAGGATTCCTAATATTTAAATCCTAATCTGTCAATGTTAAAGCCATACAAACAACAAATCAATATTTCTAGATAATTCCAATATCTAAAATAAGATTTCAAGAACATGTCATGCCTTACCCTTATGATGAAGGACACATGAAAGATGTTTTCCACAGTGCGTGCAAAAGAGTTTGGATCAATCACAAGATCAAAGAAGGAAATCGGTGTATCAGCTGGAGATGCAAAAATGGGTTTGTTAAAAAAAAAACAAACAAACAGGTGGTATACACAGCGCTAATGTATGTAAACACAAACTTAAGAAAGTCAGTACCCTTTTTCAAAGCTCAGTGAATGTTTCTGTCAATTTAGTTACAGTGCTGAACACCCAGCTGCCTGCAGAAAGAAACAAAGTTTCTAGAGAATATTATTTTCTTCCCTCTTTTGCCACATGCATATACATAGGCAGTCACTATTTGATTGGCTTCTAAAAAATAGCACACTCTAGTAAGAGGGAAAGGGTAGGATTTAAATTTATTTTGCAATCAAACAGCAACTGATTAGTGTTCATAAAAAATACAGTCAGTATATGTCCTTCAACATAAAGATTTCTACTTGCAAACTCCACCTATTTTTGTTTCTATAGTTTAACCACTCTTAACTGTGGAAGATTAAGAGTATTCATCTTCTCAAATTAATGCCTTAAAAGCTTGAATCATACTTACGATCATCTTTAAAATGAGTTTGCAACAATCCCAAGATCCTCTCTACTTCTTTTTCTGTAGCTTCCTGATGAGACTCCTCCATTTTTTTTAACTGGAAAAAAGAAACATAGTTTCACCTCCAATAACCACTGTTGTAAGATGAGACTGCGAAAAGGGCCTTTTAGGAACACATAACATAAAAGATAAATTTTTCTCTCTACGCCAAACATGCACAGTTACAGACACACTTATGCAAACATGAGACAACTTAACAAAGTGCTTTAGAAACTAATGCCCATCTTACAATATCGAACCGAAAGGCCACAGTTTGTATGGTTTTTGAGTCTATTCACAGGTCTACACTTACCTTCCAATAGTTCTGTGGAATTGGGTTACCCCTAGTGGTACATTGTCTGTGAGTGCACTGAAGAAGTTTATTTATAAGCGTAGAAGGGCAGTTCATTAAGATCTTTAACTTTTTTTCAGAAAAGGCACCTAAGTTTACGTGTAAGAAATGTCACGGCATGAAGTTTGACGTGGTCAAAGGACATGATTATTGTGATTTTACAGATTTGTTCATTATCTGTACAGCAGGGTACTCCAAACTGTCCTCCAAGCACTGACATCAGCAGAGTACCAAATTCAGTTTTCAAATACAGTCTTCAGTAACCTGTTTGCTGTTCCTGTTAGCCAACACCTTCCCTTTGACCACCTTGCAATTAAGCAAGCTACAGAAACTTTCACACATAACCATGTATCTAACACAGATTAAGACGTATGCTGATCATCAGTGTTTACCTAAGCAAACCACAAACAGCAGTCACTCGCTTCTGGAAGCAACTCTCTCAAACCCTCCAGCTCCTCTTCTTCCCAGTACAAACCGTATCGGAATATTTTCTATCACTATTTGGATTATTATGAAGTAGGCTGTATTTAAAAAGGCATACTCAACATTTTGCCTCTATGTACTGGCAATATCAGCCAGAGGTTCCCCATAACAACATGGTTTATTTTTTTCAAAGTTTCAAGCGTAAGCCTCTCTGTAAGCATTCTCAGACTTTTGCCTTTCTGCCAGAGTAAGACAGAAAGAATAGGGAAACAGAAAGCAGGGAAAATAGTGGTTAAGTGAGCTAATTAGTTTGCTGTTAGCCATATTTCTGTGCAAATGCCACATGCTGTTAGACACTTTTTAAATAAAAGTTGAAAACACGCTAATATAAAAAGTTTCTTCTTTGTTTCCTTTCAAAGCAGCGAGCATCAGAGCAAATAAACTAATCTGAACTTGAAAAATCAGTCTGTACATCCTCTTTCTGAACTTGAAATCAGTCTGTAAATCCTATTTCCTTCCACTCAGTGAAATACTGCAGTCCACACAAAACAAATCAAGAAGCCTAATAACAAAGTCTGAATCCTTTAGTACTACACAGTTTGTAACTACAAAACCCAAAACAACATGAACAGAAAGACTTAAAAGTCACTTGTAATAACTATGCCATAACAAATCATTAATAAAGATAACACTTCACAAACCTGAGCAGGCATTGCCCGTTTTTCTTCTCCTCTTGTAGTCTTTTTCTGCCTCTCAATCCGTTGCCTTGGTACCGGAGGATCAGACTTGAAAGATCCTAACCTAACCAAAATAAAAAGAACATATATATGGAAATATGTTTTACATTGTATGCTAAGAAATCTATATACTGAGCATTTATCTCCTGATAAAAGTGCAAAGCAATGACTGACATCTAAAAATAAAGCCTCATCACATTTAGAGATTTCTGTAAACAAACATCCCCAAAAGTTGCTCCCAATATGTTGGCAGCCTCATACCAGAATTATCAACAGATGTAGAAAGTTTGATGCAATTATTCCAACTTTGTTTTTTTAAATTGAAAACTTTAAATCTACTTTTCTTAAAACTAGTTAAGAAATGAGGAGTATATGGTTCATATCCTCCAATACCTCCATTTGCATTTATTACAAACTTTTCTGCCTGAAAACTCTCTCCATACAATATTTATCTCTTTTTCATCTATTGTTTAGTTTCTGTAAGTTCAGGTTTGCCACAAATTTTTAAAATATAGTCAATCAATAGAACATTCAGTACACTAAGAAGAGATTCAAAGTTTCTCGTTAAACATAGTGAGTGTAATATACGTGCTAGATTTAGGCACTTTCTTGAAGTGCTTACCTCTCTCCATTGACTATATAAGGAACTTAGGCTCCTAACTTTGGTTGCCTTGAATCTCCACCAAGTTAGATGCCTAAAGGAGAGAGTGTGAATTGAGACTCAATTCAAGTTAGTTCAGCAGGCACCCAAAAATTCCGCAGCACATATTTTTCCCTATCTCGGGTGAGTTGTGACTGCTCAGTTTCAGAAGTCACGGACTGACCAAGAAAAAAAATAACTCAGGCCTCAGATAAGAACAGATGGAGTCAGAAATACGTAGTTCTTTTCCTAAACTGAGAACTAGACTTTATTATTTAAAATTAACACTTTGCAAATATTCACAGATCCTCCTTCAAAAGAAGCCCATCATTACTTAAGATGTCAAAATGCAATTAATGAGGGAAAAAAAAAAAGTCTTTCTTGGAGTCAGTTCTGTCTTAATATCATTAAAATGATTGGAAAATATACTTAGTGTTTAGAGCTTACAGCTTGAAAGTGCAAGCATAAGTTTGAAATATCTCAATTAGCTATCCAACATTAAATATCAGATATTGTATCACCAAATTATTATATTCAGCAACTTTCTTAGAATTACAGTGATACTTATTGGGGGTGGAACAAGTAAAAGCACAGACAACTGCATAATATTCTATCAGCTCTACTGTTGATAATTTAATTGAACTAGATCTTGCTATTGTAGGCTGACTTCATGAGAGATTTAAATTGAAGCATTGTCTATAAGCCAGGTGAGTAAGGGTCTTTTGACAGCAGCTAAAAAGGCTCCTACTAAATGGGTTGCCTACTCATAAGGAGAGATGACATCGATTCTACATAAGGCCACTTGCCAGTAATCAGGTGATTTCTTCTGAAGGCAGACAGAAAGCAAGATTCTAAAAGACAACCCATTAACACGGTCTTACAAGAAGAGCTGTGGTCTCTTCGTGATAATATAATCATGAGGTAAAAGACATAAACCCTGACAGACTGAGCTTCCATAACTCTCTGGGAAAGGGGAAAAAAAAAACAAACACAAAAAAAAGGTTCTTCTATTCATGATTCTGGCTGCAGCTTGTACAGGGAGAGAAAGATGAGGGAAGAGTCAGCTTTTAAAGGAAAGAGGATCACTTCTACTGGTTTGGGTCTGAAACAGGTAAATCAAGAATACCTTGCTATCTCTACTAGATACAAGTGACATTATTTTGTAGCCAAGCCAAATCAAAATCAAAGAGAGAAATATTATTAAATATTTTGGAGACAAGGAGTTCACTGTACCATAAGAACAGAGACCACACAGAAGTTCTTGTTGACACTCCGTGACCTGAGATTAAACTCCATTCAAGCCCAGAGCATTAAAGACAAGAATCAATTAAGGCCATTAGCTTGTGCTGCATTATACACTATTTCCTTAAATAAACTTACATATAGTGAAAAGAAGGTGCTCTTCTGAAGTACTTTTCTGTTTCTTCTCCCAGTTTATGCCAGGCATTACTAGGCAAATAGCCACCTGAAATGCCCTCAGAATCGCTGTCATTTTCTTCTACTTCTATGCGATTTATACCCATGAAGGTTAGCTACAAAAGAAAAAAAGCTGCAATGAAAATTCACTTAGAGAAAGATCAGTAGATACGTTAATGGTGAAACACTGTATTATGGTCTTTGTTCTGCTAGATTAATATTTAATATCACTGCCCAAGAACTTTGACTTACCTGAAGATACTGTGAAAACAGAAAAACACTCACATACAGACTTGCTGTGTTCAGCAAGCATCAGCAAGCAATGAAAAAAAGCTGTAGGTAAATAAAACTGCCTGTATTCCAATAGAATTTCAATGATGTATGAAGTTGCAAAGCATTACTGAAATGGTACTACAAATATATTTATGTCTCACAGCTTCTGAACACCACGCAGTCCCAGGAAGCCTAGCTCCTCAAATACCATAAAACAACTTATTTGGCCCAACCCTGCATCCACCAATCCAGACTTCCTCAGGAAATACCTCAATAAAACAATTGAACTTGATGGATTTTTATACTGCAGAGCTCTAGACTTGACCAAAGACTCAGACTCTGTATTAATCTACTGTAACATAACAGAAAATTTTCAGGGGGGGTTGGGGAAAAGTCTCCTTCAAAGCTATTCTGAACCGATTCTTCCACCCAGTCACAGTACAAAGAGACAAACGTGTCAAGCCTAAAAGCATGCAAGTAATCCAAAGTCCCATTTCATGTCAGTGACACAGGGCCTTGAGAACTCCATCCAAAAACACATGAAGCAGTGTACAGGATAAAAAAAAATACTCAGCTACTGGGAATACAGTGGGTATAAAAAAAGTGCAGAAGACTATCCTAAGAGCACGAACTGACTGAACTGTGATAAAGTAGCAGCAAAGCAACAATGGGGAGGGATGTCTGCATTTTAAGTTAGATTTTCCCCCTATGCGTATCGGAAATGCTTAATACATAGCTTAAAACAATTAACAACACTAACCTGAAAGTTAATCAAAGAAATTAATAAGAAGAGTGTTAAATTCCATCAGAACTGTCATGTACTGACTGACAAGCTGAGGCTTTTATTTTGTGATTCTGTAACAAATAGGGCAAACCTCTGGCAAAATTGTTGGCAAATTCAGAGTCTGGAACTTACCAAGTCTTCTGCAAATGCTAGTGAATCAAATGCTGTCATCTCAGAGTGCAACTCATTGGCCTTCTCCTTTCCTAGATTTGATGCTAAGACAAGAAATTGGGCATCCAGCGCAGCCTCTCGTGCACAGGAAACTGTTAAGAAAAGATTTTACGTTAATAATATGAAATTGTCAAAATATAATAATAAATTTTAGCATACAGACTATCCTGGGCATTGAGCTTTGAAAATAATTTTATTGCAATGACCTCTAACACAATTACTTACATAATCCTTTGCATTAAAAAAAGAGAGAGAAAAGGAGAGGATGACACTGACAGAGACAAGCATGGAAAAGTAACACATTGTCTTAAAGAATGAAATGCATTTTTCATTGACATATTTTCCATCTCTCCAAGTGAAATGAACCTCGCTACACTGATATCTTTTATATATACTACTTACATATATTATTCTACAGAGTCAAGATAAAGCAAGGAGTATCTCTAAGTGCAAATAAACACTAAAGTAATTATATTTATTTTCTCATGTCAACTTATTCAAACAATTCCCCTTCAACTAAACATCTCTATTTCAAGTTATACTTTAATAATTCTGATAAAGTACTTGGACCTCAACTTCATTCTCTTGCCCTTTTCTGTTTATAAGGCATCATCACCTCACACTTGACCAACTGTCAAGCAAACACCCCTAATAAGGACCACAGAATTTGTTTTACCTCCACTAAACAGTTTATTGGCTTCTTCCAAAGCTTCTGTCAGTCTGTTGCTTTTTGAACTCAGCATATCCTCACGATTTTCTGGGGGGAAGGGACACAAATGAAATCCTAAATTACTTAAATATAGAAGCATCGAGAAATACATACTTGCATCTTAATCAAAACCGGATGGTTCATAGACCATCATACACACAAAAATACAGAATCTAGTTATAGTACATTAATTGCAAGATTATGTAGGCTCTGTTTTTATTAGTGCTTATACATTAACTCAGTTTGAAGTAGTAATTTTCCATTTACTTCAAGCGACTAAGATTTACGTGGTTGAATTTGTGTTAGCAGATCCCAGATTCCTCTTGGTTCCAGTAAAATATCTATATCTGTGTCAAAGCAGCTACCAGATACCATAGTTTTCTGTCTGTTATTCATCTTACCCATAAGTTATTAAGAATTTTCATGAAAGAAACAAGCAAACCCCCCAAAACGCATGCTTGGTGATTTCTGAAGATGATCATGTCAAACACAGTTACTTATATGTAACGGTATACATATTATTTAACAAGGCTTTCAGATGTTCATTTCTGAACAGTGACTCACAGCACTGCTTTTAAGGATGTACACCATACTCAGCACACTGACACACCACTATTGTTTTTCTGCATATACACATACTGGATCATCCATAAACTGCATTGTATTCTCTTGTATAACAACCCTGCAAATTTAGCAAGTATGCAGAAAACAACCAACACCACATGTTGCTAAATTTGGCAGTGCTTACTCAACCATCGTTACGCTTCCATGAGAAAAACAGCAAGCTCCAAACATACAGGGGAGAAGTACTGACACAGCTATCTAGAGAGATGCTAAAAATCCCATAGAGCTTTCTGGAAAGCCCAAGAATGACTTTCTGGTCCAGGCAGATGCTGGTACCTGCAGTTTCAAATTAAAGCTCAAACACCAGGAACGCAAAATTAAAGGCTTTCAGCATATCTCCAGGTCTAAAGCTGATGGCTCCCCTGCATCAGTGCAGTCACACGCCCTACGTGCAGGTAAATCCCCCATCACCTTGCTATCCCTGGCCGTGCAAATGCTTCCTGGGAGACAAAATTTCGATCTACCTACAGGCCCAAAATTCCAGCAGGCCAAGGAACTTGGGAGTGCCCAGGAGACTTCCTCAAACAGTAAGGACAGGCTACCAGCCCGGCACCTAAACGCCTGCCCCGGCACCCACCCGCAGCCCCCCGACAGACAAAGAGGCATCCCCGCCGGAGGAAAGGCGGGCCCGCCCCGGGGCCGAGCACAGGCCGGCGGCCCCTGCCGCTCCTGAGGGGAGCCGCACCCCGGGCTTACGCTGCACGCTGTAGATGAGCTCCCGGTACTGGTTCCGGATCATCCTCCTGCTGCGCTCATCGCTGGCGCCCTCGGCGCCCTCCGGCCTCCTGAGATCCTCGTCCGCCGCCTCCGGCTCCTCTCCCTCCTCCCCGGAGGCCGGCGCGCGCGGGCGGCTCGGCAGCCGCTGCTGACCGTGCTGGGGCACGGCGCCATTGCGCGATGTGGACGGCAGCGAAAAGCGGCCGCGCTCCGCGCTCGGGCTCCGCGAGGAGGAGAGATCAGCGCTCCCGCTCGCCTCCGACATGGCTGGTCGGCGTCCCGGGCCTTTACGAGCCGCCGCGGGAGGCCGCCGCCGCCGCCGCCCCGGGAGCCCGCCGCCC